>ONZH01010553.1:0-38436 GCA_900303285.1 Rhinella marina
CGCTCCCATCCGATATCACTGTCCAGGGACCTTTTCTGTACGTCACACAATACAACCAAGTCATTTGCTACCAATATCATCTACCGCTTGATCCAGAAAATTCTCTGTGCGACATTTGTCTGGGTCGCAGACTAAATAGCAACCGTTAACAGGGTGTCAGTCAGTTCTACCATATTTCCTGCACGTCACGTTCCCAAAAAAACAAAATTGTAAAAAAAATATAAAAAAACAAATATAAAAAAAAATATATATTTTTTCAGTTGTTTTAGCTCAGTGATACAAATCCATTTTACTCGGCTTTGTGTAACCTTTCTGTGTGTCACAGTTCAGCACATTCGCTCCCGTTCCGGATATACTGTCCAGGTGACACTTTCTGTACATCACACAATACAACCAAGTCATTTGCTACCAATATCATCTACCGCTTGATCCAGAAAATTCTCTGTGCGACATTTGTCTGGGTCGCAGACTAAATAGCCACCGTTAACAGGGTGTCAGTCAGTCCTACCATAGTTCCTGCACGTTACGTTCCCAAAAAAAACAAAATATAAAAAAAAAAATAATAATTTTTTCAGTTGTTTTAGCTCAGTGATACAAATCCATTTTACTCGGCTTTGTGTAACCTTTCTGTGTGTCACAGTTCAGCACATTCGCTCCGATCCGTATATACTGTCCAGGTGACACTTTCTGTACGTCACACAATACAACCAAGTCATTTGCTACCAATATCATCTACCGCTCGATCCAGAAAACTCTCTGTGCGACATTTCTCTGGGTCGCAGACTAAATAGCCACCGTTAACAGGGTGTCAGTCAGTCCTACCATAGTTCCTGCACGTTACGTTCCCAAAAAAACAAATTTTAAAAAAATATAAAAACAAAATATTAAAAAAATTATTTTTTCAGTTGTTTTAGCTCAGTGATACAAATCCATTTTACTCAGCTTTGTGTAACCTTACTGTGTGTCACAGTTCAGCACATTCGCTCCCATCCATATATACTGTCCAGGTGACACTTTCTGTACGTCACACAATACAACCAAGTCATTTGCTACCAATATCATCTACCGCTTGATCCAGAAAATTCTCTGTGCGACATTTGTCTGGGTCGCAGACTAAATAGCCACCGTTAACAGGGTGTCAGTCAGTCCTACCATAGTTCCTGCACGTTACGTTCCCAAAAAACAAAATTTAAAAAAAATATAAAAAACAAAATATAAAAAAAAATTATTTTTTCAGTTGTTTTAGCTCAGTGATACAAATCCATTTTACTCAGCTTTGTGTAACCTTACTGTGTGTCACAGTTCAGCACATTCGCTCCCATCCGTATATACTGTCCAGGTGACACTTTCTGTACGTCACACAATACAACCAAGTCATTTGCTACCAATATCATCTACCGCTCGATCCAGAAAATTCTCTGTGCGACATTTGTCTGGGTCGCAGACTAAATAGCCACCGTTAACAGGGTGTCAGTCAGTCCTACCATAGTTCCTGCACGTCACGTTCCCAAAAAAACAAAATATAAAAAAAATAAAATAATTTTTTCAGTTGTTTTAGTTCAGTGATACAAATCCATTTTACTTAGCTGCGTGTAACCTTTCTGTGTGTCACAGTTCAGCACACTCGCTCCAATCCGTATAATCTGTCCAGGTGACACTTTCTGTACGTCACTTAATTCTACCGGACTTAATTTTTTATTTTTTTTTTTATCATACACCTATATACAAAAATGTTGAACCCCAGGGCTAAGGGTCGAGGGCGAGGGCGTGGGCGTGGGCATTCAATTACTGCAGGGGGCAGAGGCCGTGGTCCTGGGCAGGGTGAGACAGTACCCGCTGATGAGGGAGCAGGGGAATTCCGCAGAGCTACACTCCCTAGCTTCATGTCTCAACTTACAGGGACACGTGGTAGAGGACTGTTGAAACCACAACAGTGCGAACAGCTGATCTCGTGGATTGCGGACAATGCTTCAAGTAATTTGTCCACCAGTCAGTCTTCCACGCAGTCCACCCACGTTACCCAAGGGAGCACTCCTCTAGCTCCTCCACCTCAACCTCCTTCCCCCCAGTCTGCCCCCTCCCAGGAAAATTTGGAATGCGATCCGGCATACTCTCAGGAACTGTTTTCTGGACCCTTCCCAGAGTCACAAACCACTTCTCAGGTTGCTGCTGACCTCGTTCCCGATGCCCAAGTTTTCCAACTGTCGCAGTCTGTGGGTGATGATGATGATGATGACAATGTTGAGTTAGTGGAAGAAGTTTGTAAAGAGGTGTCGGACGATGAGGAGACACGGTTGTCAGACAGTGGTGAAGTTGTTGTTAGGGGAGGAATTCCGAGGGGGGAGCAGACTGAGGAATCGGAGGATGACGAGGTGACTGACCCAAGCTGGGTTGATATGCCGAGTGAAGACAGTGCTTCTGAGGCGGAGGCGAGTGCTGCACCAGAACAGGTTGTAAGACGCAGTGGTGTGGCCAGAGGGAGAAGCAGGGCCAGAGCTGGTGCATCAGCAGCAACTGTTTCACGTAGGGAAGCTCCCGTGGCGAGGCCTAGATGTTCGCAAGTCTGGAGGTTCTTTAAAGAAAGTGAGGATGACCGACGGACTGTGGTGTGCAACCTGTGCCACACCAGGATCAGCAGGGGTGCCACCACTACTAGCCTAACCACCACCAGCATGCGCAGGCATATGAGTGCTAAACACCCCACTCAATGGAACCAAGGCCGTTCACCACCCCCTGCGGGTCACACCACTGCTCCTTCCCCTGTGTCACTCGCTGCCTCTGCTAGTCAACCCCCTGCCCAGGACCCCGGCACGAGCGCCTCCCGACGGAAAACCACACCTTCGCCTCCACGATCCTCCACAGTGTCCACCAATGTGTCCCAGCGCAGCGTTCAGCTGTCTTTACAGCAGACGCTGGAGCGCAAGAGGAAATACAGTTCCACCCACCCACATGCCCAAGCCCTCAACGTCCACATCTCCAAATTGCTTAGCCTGGAGATGCTGCCCTATAGGCTGGTAGAGACCGAGGCCTTTCGAAATCTCATGGCGGTGGCTGCCCCTCGGTATTCCGTCCCCAGCCGCCACTATTTTTCCCGATGTGCCGTCCCAGCCCTACACCAGCACGTGTCACAGAACATCATCCGTGCCCTGACCAACGCTGTTTCTGAGAAGGTCCACCTAACCACGGACACGTGGACAAGTGCTGCCGGGCAGGGACACTATATCTCACTGACGGCACATTGGGTTAACTTGGTGGAGGCTGGGACCGAGAATGACCCTGGGGCCTCTCATGTACTGCCCACACCGAGGATTGCGGGGCCTACCTCGGTCACGGTCTCTCAAACGTACTATGCCTCCTCCTCCTCCTCCGACCCCTCCTCCTCCTCCACCGAATTACCATCCGTGGGCACGGCGCCTTCAGTCGGTAGCTCTAGGCGCAGCAGCAGTGCCGTGGGTAAGCGCCAGCAGGCGGTGCTCAAACTGCTGAGCTTAGGTGACAAAAGGCACACCGCCCAAGAGCTGTTACAGGGCATCACGGCGCAGACCGATGTGTGGCTGGCACCGCTGAACCTCAAGCCAGGCATGGTTGTGTGTGACAACGGGCGTAACCTGGTGGCGGCTCTGCAACTCGGCAGACTGACACATGTGCCATGCCTGGCCCACGTGTTCAATCTTATAGTTCAGCGGTTCCTCAAGACATACCCCAATCTGTCTGATTTGCTCACCAAGGTGCGCCGCATCTGTGCGCATTTCCGCAAGTCGAGCACAGATGCTGCCACTCTCAGGGCAGCGCAGCGCCGCCTACAACTGCCCGCTCACCGACTGTTGTGCGACGTGCCCACGAGATGGAATTCCACATTAAACATGTTATCCAGAGTTTACCAGCAGCGCAGAGCGATTGTAGACTGCCAGATGTCATCTTCCACCAGAACTGGTAGTCAGGTCTCTCAGATTCCTCAAGTCTACAATGAGGAGTGGACGTGGATGTCTGATATCTGCCAGGTGTTGAGCAACTTTGAGGAGTCAACACTGATGGTCAGCGGCGATGCCGCCATTATCAGCCTCACCATCCCGCTGCTTTGCCTGTTGAAAAAATCACTGCTCAGCATCAAGTCGGATGCTTTGCGCTTGTCACAAGAGACGGTGGAGGAAGATACGTCACTTGATAGCCAGAGCACCCTCCGGTCTGTTTCTCAGCGCGTATCGGAGGAGGGGGATGAGGATGAGGAGGAAGAGGAGGAGAATGTTGGCGAGACAGTAGAGGGTACCAGTGCTCAGTCCTTAACTCTTGAGCGTGTATGGGCTGAAGAGGAGGACTTGGAGGAGGAGGAGGAGGAGGAAATGGAGAGTCAGGCCAGTGAGGAGAGGGAATTCTTGCGTGTTGGGACTCTGGCGCACATGGCAGACTTCATGTTAGGCTGCCTATCCCGTGACCCTCGCGTTAGAAGAATTTTTTCAAACACCGATTACTGGGTGTTCACTCTCCTGGACCCACGGTACAAGCAGAACCTTTCCACTCTCATCCCTGCAGAGGAAAGGAGTATGAGAGTGAATAGGTATCAACAGGCCCTGGTGCACAAGCTGAAACAATTCTTCCCATCTGACGCCGCTAGCGGCAGAGGGCATGGTTCTGTGGGCCAAGTAGCGGGGGAGAGGAGGCGAGCAGGCAGCTTGTCCAGCACTGGCAGGGGAACGCTCTCCAAGGCCTTTGCCAGTTTTATGTCACCCCAGCAAGACACTGTCACCTGTCCCCAGTCTAGGCAGAGTAGGGGGGAGCTGTACAGAAAGATGGTGAGGGAGTACCTAGCTGACCATACCAACGTCCGGACCGATCACTCTGCTCCATACAACTACTGGGTTTCAAAGCTGGACACGTGGCCTGAACTGGCGCTGTACGCCTTGGAGGTGCTGGCCTGCCCTGCCGCTAGCGTTCTGTCAGAGCGGGTATTCAGTGCAGCTGGTGGCGTCATCACCGATAAGCGTACACGCCTGTCAACTGACAGCGCTGACAGGCTGACGCTTATTAAAATGAACAAAGCCTGGATTTCACCGGAATTCAAATCTCCTCCGGGGGAAAGCAGCTAAAGATTTAAATAACTTATGTATCCGATTCCTCCTCTCTACTCCTCCTCCTACTCCTCCTCCTCCTCCATATCGTCTTTGCCTAATGCTGACCCAAAAAACGCCATTTTTTAGAGGTCCAACTGGCACTCTTTTAGCACAATTTTTCAGGAGGGCCCCCTACAGGCCCTCTCTTCAAACAATTTTTCAGGAGGGCCCCCCTACAGGCCCTCTATTCAAACAATTTTTCCAGAGGTCCACCTACAGGCCCTCTCTTCAAACAATTTTTCAGGAGGGCCCCCCTACAGGCCCTCTATTCCAAAAATTTTTCCAGAGGTCCACCTACAGGCCCTCTATTCCAACAATTTTTCCAGAGGTCCACCTACAGGCCCTCTATTCCAACAATTTTTCCAGAGGTCTACCTACAGGCCCTCTATTCAAACAATTTTTCCAGAGGTCCACCTACAGGCCCTCTATTCAAACAATTTTTCCAGAGGTCCACCTACAGGCCCTCTATTCAAACAATTTTTCCAGAGGTCCACCTACAGGCCTCTATTCCAACAATTTTTCCAGAGGTCCACCTACAGGCCCTCTCTTCAAACAATTTTTCGGGAGGGCCCCCTACAGGCCCTCTATTCAAACAATTTTTCCGGAGGTCCACCTACAGGCCCTCTCTCCAATTCCAGTTCAAAGTTTTATTTGCGCATACTGCATGCATTTTTATTTTTGGGATAGGTGTGAAAAATAATATTACTTGCGAATCTATATTGCCAAACATTGGATACGGTAGCAAGTAGAAGACCAAACACATGCTGCTCACAGGGTTCCGCAAATTCCTGGTCCACCCGCAAATTCCTTGTCCACAATGTCATGGAGGACGAGGTTCTGTGGATGAGCAACAAGTCCTTCTGTACTGAAATCGCTGACAAAGTCTCCATCTAAGAAGCTACAGACCATTGTGGAGAGAGCGGCACAGCTCGCCATCAAAGTGAGGAACCCCAACGCCAGACTGCGCAGAGAAGATAACGAATAAATATCTCTGTGGTTATTTTTGCTAAATAAAAGTTAAATAAACCCCCCAAAAAATTCATCTGTTAATGTGCCTGATCCACCCAAGTTGAATCTGTCCCATCATGAGAAAGTCCCCCCCAAGGAGTCCCCTCTGTAACTTGCTTCCCATACAACTACCTCACCCCCCCGACACCTGTGTCTCGCCATTGTCCACCACCTCCTCAGACAACACTGGTAAATCCACACTGTCAGCACACGGAAACAGCAAAAGGTCTTGCGAATTGGGGCAGAGAATGTTCTGGGCTAGCACATCAGAGAAGGGGTGACTATGGGGTTCCAGGGAGTACGTGACCACATGCAATCTCCATCTAAAAAGTCATGCCACACTTGATCAATCTCATAATTTACGACTGTACCGGTTGATGCTAAATTTTTAAGTTGGGGTCCTGCGTCGTCATTCTAAATACATCCGGCTGTTGTCACCAACACACACGCTAGCCCAGGGGGCACTCCTCTGGCTCTTCCACCGAAACCTCCTTGCCCCACCCTGCCCCCCCACCTACAGGCCCACTCTCCAAACAATTGACGTCTTTTTCCTATCTTTCTCTCTCTCCAAACTATTTTTCCGGATAGCTGCCATATACGGTATTAAACTGAGAAGAATACAGAGAACACATGCTACACTTGATCTAGTTCATAATTTACGACTGTACCGCTTGATGCAACAGTTTTCAAAAATCCATTCTGGCTGTTGTCACCACCACACACGCTAGCCCAGGGGGCACTCCTCTGGCTCTTCCACCGAAACCTCCTTCCCCCCAGCCTGCCCCCCCCACCTACAGGCCCACTCTACAAACAATTTAGCCGGATAGGGGACGTATCAGAAGTTTCACTCATGTTAGTTTTTGTTCTTCTTTTATCTGCCTCCTGACCTGTGATAGGCAGAGCATGGACACGTCCCCTTAGCTGCAGTGGGAAAGACACTCCCCTGGCCAGAGCAAGCTCTTTTTCCCTTTTCCGTGTTCGAAATATCCATTAAATATAGGGTCCCAAGATAGGGGACGTATACGGTATTAAACTGAGAAGAATCGATACTGCACCGGCTGATGCTAGAGCATTTCCAAATGCATTCCGGCTGTTGTCACCACCACACACGCTAGCCCAGGGGGCACTCCTCTGGCTCTTCCACCGAAACCTCCTTGCCCCCCACCTACAGGCCCTCTCTCCAAACAATTTACCCCTGGTAGGGGGACGTATTAGATATTGTACTGATTCTGCATTGCCTCCTGCGATAGACGGGAATGGAACCCAGATCAACTGCTTGGGAAGTAGCTATGCTCACCACTATACCACCAGCAGGCACAGCAACTGATAAGAACAGATACTAAACTTGATGTCAGCTGCAGTGCCAGCATGAGCAGTGGTGTCACCTGCAGGCGGTGATGGACCTTCGTTGCACCTAGTTGGGTGCTTCCCTAACATGTGATGGGTATTTGCCTCGCCTTTCTTGGTCTGGGTGAGCACAATTGCCATGAGGGTAACCACCAGGCTGTTGCCTGAGGATTTGGGGTAATGGTGGGATTAAGCAGCCTCAGAGGCATCCATGCATGCTGCCCCTGCTGTTTCCTGTCCATTTCCGTGGTGTTTCCATCATTTTCTGAGGTTTCCAGGTTTTCAGGCAAACTTCCCTGTGAAGAGCTTTGGTCCCCCCGCAAAAATGCTCGAGTCTCCCATTGACTTCAATGGGGTTCGTTACTCGAAACGAGCACCCGAGTATCGGGAAAAATTTGTCTCGAATAACGAGCACCCGAGCATTTTAGTACTCGCTCATCTCTAATTATAATAAGAAATGCAAAAAAATTATCTATCTATCTATCTATCTATCTATCTATCTATCTATCTATCTATTACTCTTCCTCCTTAGTTTTTTTTCTGTGTGTACACAATACTGCCAGGTACAGTGAGGAGATGACAACTTCTGGAATCTAAGTTAAGTGGATCCAGTACCCAATGGTGTTGTGCAAGAGACTGGTGAAGAGCATCTGTTAGATGAAACACAAGCAGACTGATGCACATCCTCACTGGATAACCAATTCAAGTTCCATAGATAATGTGACATCTTTCTCCCCTCCTAAAGCAGTGATGGCTAACCTCTGGCACTCCAGTTGTAGTGAAATTATGACTCCCAGCATGCTCCATTAATTTCTGTGGCGTTCTTAGAACAGCCAAGCAAGTGTGCATCTTGGGAGTTTTTGAGAAAAAAAAACCTATACGCAGCCAGAGAGTGTTATATAATAAATTTCAGGACAAATGGAGCATATTTAATATGTGAAGAATCGATTAGGTCTGAATCAAATGTGTTGAAATTGGCAAATAGGATCCAAAATAAATTTGAAGAAATGTATTTATCTCTAATATATATATATATATATATATATATATATATATATATATATATATATATATATATCTTAATAATATAAAAATGAGTTTCTGTCTGTCTGTCTGTCTGTCTGTTCTCTATGCGCGACCAAACTACTGGACCGATTTTCACCAAATTCGGCACACAGGTACATCAGGTGTCTGGGAAGGTTTTAGACCAGGTCTCATCTCTCTAGGATATACCGTTCCTGAGATATTCCCAAATTATGATCTCCATTAGCCAACATTACAACTGGGAACTTTGGTTTTAAACTCCAACTGCCATTCTCTGCAAAGGCACACAGGGAGGGCAGATTTCCATAACAACCAGGTAATTATCAGCAGCTGAGGATCTCATCCATTTCTATTCACTGACACTGTTAAAGGTATTCCGGTTACCATAAATGTTTTTCTATTACTACAGTTCAGTAGTAATAAAAGATGTTTTCCTCCACTGCTGCTATTGCGTGGGCTCATAAATAAGCATGGTATTGACCTTTAATTCAGGCCACCCTAAAAGAAGTACTTAAAACCCCCGCCCCAGGTCTCACTAAGCCACACCCCCGACTCCCCGTCATCAGGCCACACCCCTTTCACTCCGCAGCCAACAGAGATTGAAAAAATAAAGGTAAAAATCAACTTCTGTCAGCTGCAGGGATGGGTGGGAGGTTGACTTTCTTTCTGCAACAACACACACAAACATTAAATAAAATAGATTAAATACACCCATGCGAAGCGTCTTGCTAATCCACGCCCCCGACTCTGTCAGGTCACGCCCCCTCCCACTCCGCAGCCAATGGGAATTGAAAAAATGAAGGTAAAAATAAACTTCTGTTTGCTGCAGGGGTGGGAGGGTGAATTTCTCTCTGCAACGACACACAAAAATTTTAGATAAAATAGACTAATTATAGACTACAACCGTTTGAAGCCTTTTGCTAAGCCACGTCCCGTCTCTGTCAGGCCTCGCCCCCTCTCACTCCGCAGCCATTCTGCAACGACACACAGAAACATTAAATGAAATAGATTAAATGCACCTATGTGAAGCGCTTTGCTAAGCCACGCCCGACTCTGTAAGGCCACGCTCCCTCCCACTCCGCAGCCAACAGGTATTGAAAAAATAAAGGTAAAAATCAACTTCTGTCAGCTGCAGGGATGGGTGGGAGGTTGACTTTCTTTCTGCAACGACACACAGAAACATTAAATGAAATAGATTAAATACACCCATGTGAAGCGTCTTGCTAATCCACGCCCCCGACTCTGTCAGGTTACGCCCCCTCCCACTCCGCAGCCAACGGGGATTGAAAAAATAAAGGTAAAAATAAACTTCTGTTTGCTGCAGGGGTGGGAGGGTGAATTTCTCTCTGCAACGACACACAAAAATTTTAGATAAAATAGACTAATTATAGACTACAACTGTTCGAATCGTCTTGCTAAGTCACGCCCCCAACTCTGTCAGACCATGCCCCCTCCCACTCTGCAGCCATTCTGCAACGACACACAGAAACATTAAATGAAATAGATTAAATCACCTATGCGAAGCGCTTTGCTAAGCCACACCCCCAACTCTGTCAGGTCATGCCCCCTCCCACTCCGCAGCCAACAGGGATTGAAAGAATGAAGGGAAAATAAACTTCTGTCAGCTGCAGGGGTGGGAGGGTGAATTTCTCTCTGCAATGACACACAAAATTTTAGATGAAATAGACTAATTTCAGACTACAACCGTTCGAAGCATCTTGATGATCCACACCCCCAACTCTGCCAGGCCACGCCCCCTCCAACTCCGCAGGCAACGGGGATTGAAAAAAATCAGCTGCAGGGGTGGGAGGGTGAATTTCTCTCTGCAATTGACTGATTTTAGACTACGACCATTCAGTACTAATAAAAGATGTTTTTTTCCACTGCTACCCATTGCGGGTCCCCATAAATTACCATGTCATCGACCTGTAATTCATGCCACTCTGACCTCCGCCCCAGGTCTCGCGAAACCACGCTCCGACTCTGTCAGGCCACGCCCCCTCCCACTCCGCAGCCAACGGGATTGAAAAAAATGAAGGTAAAAATCAACTTCTGTCAGCTGCAGGGGTGGGAGGGAAGTTGGATTTCTTTCTGCAACAACATACAGAAACATTAAATGAAATAGATTAAATATACCCGTGCAAAGCAATGTTTTCTTCCACTGTTACCCATGGCGTGTCCTCATAAATTACCATGGCATCGACCTGTAATTCTGGCCACCATCAAAAGAAGGACTTAAAACCCCGCCCCAGGTCTTGCAACGTCACGCCCCCGACTCAGTCAGGCCATGACCCCTCCCACTCCGCAGCCAATGGAGATTGAACAATTGAAGGTAAAAATCAACATCTGTCAGCTGCAGGGATGGGAGGGAGGATGACTTTCTCTCTGCAACGACACACAGAAACATTAAATGAAATAGATTAAATATACCCGCGCAAAGCAATGTTTTCTTCCACTGCTACCCATTGTGTTTCCTCAAATTACCATGGCATTAACCTATAATTCAGGCCACCCTGAAATGAAGGACTTAACCCCCCCCCGTGTCCCATTAAACCACACCCCCTCCCACTCCGCAGCCAATAGGGATTGAAAAAATGAAGGTAAAAATCAATTTCTGTCAGCTGCATTGACTTTCTCTCTGCAACGACACACAGAAACATTAAATAAATAGATGAAATATACCCAGGCGAAGCCGGGTCTTTCTGCTAGTATATTTATATATATATGGTATGGAAGGTGAACAACTCCCTTTCTCTGATGCAACCATATCTTCCATTCTCATGATTCTATGTAGTTCATCAGCCCAATTTGCTCTAGAGGGAGAAGTGGTGGATTTCCAGGATCTCGGAATAACCAATCTCATAGCTACAATGAAGCAGCGGAAAATGTCTTTTCTAGTACAATATATTGGACCAGGGAACATGGATAGCAATGCCACCTCTAAAGAAATAGAAGAGGAAATGTGAAATAAAATAAAAATACAAAGCGGTAATATTGAGCCACAATTGATGGATTGCATATTTTTAAAAAAATCTCCGAATGTGATTTTCAGGGCTGCCATTTCATCTGAGCTGTTCTTAACAATATTTAGAGATCTGCTTTACAGCAGTCACCATGGCCCATAGTCACAATGGACAGGGGGGACCTCATTGACTTGTATGGGAGAGTTTTCTAGGTATGTTGTGTGACCTGTGCAAAGGTCAAGAGGGAGTAAATAAGCTATAACAATCACCCATTGTGAAGGGTGGATTCCAGTTGATATCTGTCATTGTAATCCTGCCTCTGATGATAATGATGAAAAGGGATCTGTACAGAACCAAAAGCAGTGACAATTATTAGGCTTATTAACCAATACGAAAGCTGCAGGATTGTCTTTTTAAATATATTGACATAGAAAATTAAAAATAACATAAAAACAAAAAATTCTCTAAATTATGTTTAACATAAAACTTGCCATAAAAAACAACTCATTTTTGATGCCACACTCCCTTTAACTACTAACCCAACATGGCAGATTAATATTTTGACAGATTGTCTATTGCCATCCCATTTGGTTGCTTGGATGAAAGATCTATTTTGTTGTTGAGACTGACAATATGCTCCGATGATAAAGTAATTAATTCTCTAAAAAATTCTGCAGCTGCTCATCCATTCAGTGTCAGTTGACTTAAACAGTGTAATCACTGGGAAGGGACTTGTCACATCAAGGAAAAGTAGGATTACATTGCAAACCAGCTTTTAAGTGTCAATCCCTGTGAAATAAAGGTTTGATCAAGTAGTATAACATGTATTTATGGCCATGTAAAGTTGTTCAAAGTAGCACCACATTCTTATTTATCTCACACACACAGGAAAATCAATAAACTCGTCTGCTGGAAAAAGCCTAATTTCCCTTTTGTTCCACTGCTACTAGAAACTAGGGATGAGCGAACCGAACCGTAACGAACCAGATTCGTTACGAACTTTACCGAACGTTCGGTTCGTCCCCGAACCGAACTTTCGTCAAGTTCGTATGAATCAGGTTCGTAAATAAAGTTTACTTTTTCCACAGAATAGACCAGGATACAAGGGATTATTTATTACTCCTGCAATCCCTTGTATCCTGGTGTGACCCTCGTGTCAAACCACCCTTTTGGGAGGAGAAGCCGAGATGGGTTATTAATAATCTGGTTCGTTACGGTTCTGTTCGCTCGTCCGAACGAACGTTCGGACGAACGAAAATAATAACTTATTATTATTATCCGTCAAGTAGCGTACTTTTAACAACTCTACACTATGTTCGTCACTGGAGTAGGAATGTTCGCAGACGCAGTGTATGCGTACGCTAATGCGTACATATTCATTTAGTTAAGTAGCGTACCTTTGACAACGCTAGACTGTATGTTCGTTATTTGTGCGGGAATGTTCGCATTAGCGTACGTATTAGTGTAGATTCTCAAATATGCGTATATTCGTTCGTATAAGGTTCGTTTTAGGTTCGGTTCGTACGAATCCGAACTTCAAGAAAGTTCGCCGAAGCGAACCGAACCGAACTTTTCAAAAGTTCGCTCATCCCTACTAGAAACACCTAAGCTGATTGGCTAGTTTTTTTTTAACTATTAGGCCACAGGCTGTAAACATGCTGGAGGCATACAACTGATGTATTCGTTTCTAGTTTTCTCATTTTCAATGTGAGTGTGGGGTAAGCAATTCTATTCAGGGAGAATGTATAGGGCAAATTGAAGACATAGCAAAGACAAACCTAAAGCAACAGTGACAGCTGGTTAAGAAATAGACATTATTAGAACAGCTGTTGCAAATTGCCATTTTCTTTCTGTGAATTTTGGGCACAGTCAAAAATAACATTTCCTTTTTTCATACAGATTACAGATAAAATGTACTTAACTAAGAGTTTTAATTATTCATACAGGCAATCATACCATAGAGACAGACCATGGAGAACTTGGATATGCACTTTGCTACTGGAAGGTGGGAACTTGTACAGGACTTACATTGTTAAGGTGTCCACTTTGATAGGTCTCATACAGGTACTTGTTCAGCTGACAAATATTATTCCATACATCCCCATACATATAGAGGCTCATCTTGGCCAAAGAGGCATGTGTTCTCAATGTAGAGAGGGAAGTAAGCCACTGCCAGACACCTCTAGTGATAGTTTTGTCCCTTGAGATCAAAAGGATCAGGAGTTGAAATTCAACATGCCTGATCTTTTTTCCCCCTGACATCACTTACACCATCAGTTTGGTGAGGTCACACCCCTATACTCAAATAGTTGCCAGTTCCCTCAAAAACTAGTCAACTTTAATCTTATGTGTAATTGGAAAAACCTTCAAAAGGCCCTTCTGTCTTCCTGGATAAAACCATAATGTGAGGTGCAGTTCTATGGACCCCTTCACTTCTATGTACACATTTGGCACTCAATAGATGTGAGTCATTTAACAACAATTTGTACAAAGATGCCTTGGTCATTATCCTCTGTTTTAAATATGTGAACTTACAGTATTGCTCCCTGTCATGCCCATACATCACTCTACAGAAAGAATAGGGATTGTTATAGTTTTATTAAACCATTTCTACTATAACATTTGAGCCATGGAGCTTTACAATTATAATATCTAGGTTTAAAGAGCTTTCCAGGGAGTACAGTATTGGTGAACTTATCCTCCAGAAATGTTATCAATATCACTTTGGTGGGAGACTAACTCCTGGCACCCTTGCCGATCCGCTGTTTGAAGAGAAAACGTTAGTGAATGAATGTGATGTCTATCTTGGACAGTGACATCATATTCATTGGTCACATGGCCTACGTCCAGCTTAATCCCATTCATGTGAATGGGCCTGGGCTTCAATTCTAAGCAAAGCCATTATACAGGGTGGACAACGAAAAAGTAAAAATAGTAAATCTGTCTTAGTTGTCCATAGTAACAAATTAGAGCTTAGCTTTCATTTTTTTCAGAGCCCTGTAGGAACTGAAAGCTGAACTCTGATTGGTTGCTATTAGTGTTAAATGAATCGAACCCTACAAAGTGTAATTTGATCCAAATTTCAAGATAAATTTGATTTGCTGTGAAGCCGAATTTCCTCGTGCTTCATGGTAGCGAATCGATTTCACAGAACAATAAATTGAATCATACTTACCTCTTCCATTTGCTCGCGACAGGCTGGCGGCCGCCATCTTGATTGAAGATCTTGCACGTGGTGCGCGGTGACATATGACGTCACCACACCAGCTGCCGTGATGACACCATCTTGGGCCGCGCGAGATTTCGCAACAGATCTTCAATTAAGATGGTGGCGGCCGGCCCGTCGCAAGAAAATGGAGGAGGTAACTATGATTTAATTTATCGTTCTGTTAATTTTGCACTGTGTTTTTATTACCAGATGCCGCGATCACGGCATCTGAGGGGTACAATGACGGGGAGCCGCACAATCGCAGCTCCCTGTCATTGCACCCACTACTTACAAACAAATGCACTTCATGATGAAGTAATTCATCACAAAGTGATTTTTTTTGTAAAATTTGGCGAGGCAGCTAAATCAAATTTTCCAATAGTTCGCTCATCTGTAGTTGTTAAAATTGACGTTTGGTGCTCAGCGTCAGGAGCCAGCTATGGGAGCCATAACATGGACTGCACCTGATGGGTGAGAGCTAGTTGGCACTTGTTTTTAGTTTATGTTGTTTTTATTGCCCCCTGTTTGACTCTCACCCAGATGGACATGGCTTGTCGGGACTCCCCCCATTCTGCAGAAAATTCCCAGTTGCGCCTAAGTGCACCTATTTCCCCCCCCTCCCCCTTTTCAGGTTATTTGGGAGCCCCCTTTGCAAAAAGGGTTCTCTATTTGCTGCTATTTTCTATTATCCATGTGGATTGCATGTTACCTGTTTGGATTACAAAATTACCTCACATGGATTACAATTGAATTTTGGACTGTGTTCCAGTTTTTTATGTCAAGCAGCCATGAGGAGAGATGTATATCTGAGCCTATTATGCTTGCAAATGTGAAATTGATTGCACTAAAATGTTTGCATAATTATGTCTTTGCTGTATTTTAACATAGCAATAATGTTTTTACAGGTTCAGCAATGTTTAAGCACTTTAGCCCATTGTGTGTATTCTTTTTAAGGTACTGCAATGTGTCCTATTATGCATGTATTGCATGGTGTTTTTAGTAAATTATGCACTTAGATGGATAGCTAACAGAGAGCACCTTACTTTTCTACCTTATATGAACTGCTTCTGAGGACTGTACGCCATGGCCTAGCCTCGTGCGTGTGCATGACGCTAGTACGCTAAGGATTCGTACGCACTTTTTACGCTAATGCCTATGCATTCAGTTTAGTAGCGTACTTTTAACCACGCTTAGACTGTATGTTCCTAATTTGTGCAGGAATGTTTGCAAAACAACGATTAGTTTTTTAATGCAAATTTGACCGAATAAATTTGTATTAAGAACAAATCTTGTCAAAAATTCGTTGACTAATATTTTTCAAATCTTGTCAAAAATTTGTAGAATTTTTGATGATTTATTCATCTCTTCTTGTGGGTAATTAAAACAAAATCCACTTGCTTGTTAATCTAGTTATACGATGGCCACTGGTGCTGGCCAAGATATGTTTCTGTAGATCAACATTTATCACTGACAACTAATGCAAGTACTAAAAAAATTGCATGATTCAACACAAAAGGATTTTATAAAAATATTTTTCTATACTTTGTTAGCAGATATTTATGTAATATGTGCCTATGTGTGGCCACCCAGTGGTTCTCATATGGACTGTAGCCTTTGACTTTTTCTAGCCTGCAACAATGTGTTAATTTTGTTTTCTGACAAATTGGAGTCTGTAACAAAATTTAAAAGTTGAGGGTGGACATATCTGTACTGTATATATAAACTCCTCAAATGAACTAGTTTTAATAAAATAAAACAACATAAGAAAATGTAGAGTTTTAGCCAGATTTAAAATGTGAATTATTTGAATTATATGAATTAGAGATGAGTAAATCGATTCTGAACAAATTGGATTTCTTACGGGTTCCGCAAAATTTCGGCCAAACAAATCCTACATTTTGGCTTTGGACAAATCAGGCACCATTTTTTTGTGAAAATCAGCTGGGAAAAAGATATGAAGGATGGAGATGGAGGATCACATCACCTTGGGATGAAGGGGGCTTGACGTGGTTGGCTGAGAGGCTGATAGACAGCCGGGGCAGGATTTTGGCAGGCCGTTTAGTCTCTAGGCTTGAGAGATGCCATTCTGAGCACAGCTTGCAATGTGAGAACATGTGTCTTGGATGTGTCTGGCAGAAAGTGACAGCAGACACAATCCTGCAACCTTAGAGTGTTATGCCCCTTTCACACGAGCGGGAGACTCGCATGTCTCCCGCAACGCATCTACAGGGCTGGACTCCGCACTGACAGGGATCACATAGCATTATATGCGATCCCAGTCAGTGCCGGAGTCCAGCCCTGTAGATGCGTTGCGGGAGACATGCGAGTCTCCCTCTCATGTGAAAGGGGCATTATAGGATAAGTATAATGACATACTTAGTTAGGTAGATTGAATCAACAGGTAGAAAAGTCAAAGTTTTTTCAGGAAAAGAATAGGGGGTTCATTCAGAGATCTGTGTGAGTGTTTCATACGGAGGACAGCTGCTAGCAGCAAGTGGAACGTTTATGTGCGAACTGCACATTCTACAATCACCAAAATCCTGCAACAACCTCATTTTTTATGCAGGTGAACAACCAGCCTTTTTTCCCTATATTTCTATAGTTCATAAGTATTTTACAGGCTTTTTCTCAGCACCAGCTGGATACAATTTGCTGCAAATGCTGCACAATGAGCCTTTTTTTCTAAAAAAAAACTGTTTCAGTTTTGCTGTTATTAACCCCTTAACACACATTTTTCACATTATTTTTACATTTAATAACATGTGTACCACAACTGGGACTTTTCATTTATAGACTCATAAAATAATGTCTGGCAAATGACAGATTAGAAAACGAAAGAAACATGGATCATCATTTGAGAGTCAGAATATGAGTTGCTGTAGGAGTGGAAGCAGAAGTAGCAGCATTAGTCATTCTGCCTGTAGTAGCAGCAGTAGCGGCAGCAGCAGACCACAGTTGTTCTTCAATTACAGTAGGCACCAGATTATTATTGAAGTCAAAGAGGATGACTTTGTGGACTGGATGGCTCACTCATCCTTTCAGTAACAGTAAGATCATGTTGAGGTCATATCTTAGTCTGAAACTGTGCTTTTGAGTCAGGGCTCTGTATATCTCACCTGCCCCTCTTCCTTGTGGCCCCAAAGCATATCGCATGCATCATCTGTGTCTTCACTGTTCTCTCCTAGTGGGGCACCTTCTTTTTTTCTAAGAGGCAACAAAATAACATGTGCAATGGAAGATACTCAAGATAGTCTTCCTGTTGATGACTTCTGTGAGAAGTGTCAGTATATGTACTGACATAAGATGGAAGTTCAGGCACAGGTGGGGTTTCCAATGCATAGATGGTGGTGGTGGTACTAGTAGTGGCACTTAGCCACAGTGGTAGTAGCCATGGTAACAGTGGCACTTGGGGCAAATTGGGAGGGAGGCCAGGGAGCTCACAATGACATATCATAGTTTGATCAGAGGAGGAGGGTGGTGGCAGTGGTAGAAATAAAGAGCAGATGCAACGCACAACCAAAACCTAAAAATGTGCCATACCTAAGCCAAGCTGGACTACCGCTAGCTCTGTGCTAGTATGTCCTATATGGTGTTTTTTTTCCACAAGGCTGGCACAAAAAAAAATATCTGCATGATTGGGCATTCAAACACAAACATATGTAAAAGGACTCGGTTGGAGTAAATGAGACTGCATCACCACAGAACTGGTTAGCATTCCAAACTGGAACAAGTGTGTCTTCCTTCTCCGGGTCATTTTTGTAGCAGCCATGCCACATCCCCAAACAGTACAGTGTCTTTGTCATCACCATCAGCTGCTTCTTCTCCTGCTTAGACTCCTCCTCCTTGTCTTCTGCTCCATTGTGATACATCCATAATGGAATGTGTTACTATGAGGAAACTATTTGTTTCCAGCAATCAGTTTGTGTACAAGCTGAACACCACCTGGCCATTTTGCTGGTGGTGTAGTTGATTCCGTACCTCTTACTGTGCTAAATGGGGTGCTGTTTAGCACCTTCAACAAAATTAAATTCTTCAGGCATTACTAGTTCTGGACAGCTGTCCATAAAAATTGTCTTGCCACTCTGGAAAAGTGGTACTGTTCCCCGCCTTCACCAAAATTTAATTCTGTTGTGTGATATTTGTATTTCTGACCAGCTGGCCAATTTTCTTTACAAAAAAAGTTAACTTGTTTTTATTTTCTAAATAATGTTGGCCTTTTCTTGGTACATACCCCATTCCCTGACCCCATGGACTTCTGAGCAGGCAGATCGCAACAGGGGCCAGAACTAACCTAGTTGGCTCTATCTTATCAGGTGGAGCAATCACATCCAATCGGACAAACTTGTCCTTCATAAGTGTACAAAACATCACTTTAGTCAAAATGAATTAGACATGGATCCTTGAGGATTTTTACTCTCCTCCAACTGAATGAATAAATCTGCCATTGCTGACAGTGGCTATTGATCTCTGGCTCCATCATGCCACTGCTGCTGTCTGCCAGCCTACTATCATGTTCCATACTGTATGGCTGCTGCCACCACCACAGCTGCTTATCCCCGTACTGCCACTACCGTTAGCCCTACCCAGTCACCAATAATACTACTATTATTACCCCTACACAGCCACACAAACATCTACTGCTTTGTCTGTTCCCTGCTGTGCTGCTACTGCTGCTGTTACTATCGCTGCAACTTGCCACTAATACACCTTGCACTAACATACCTTAGAACTTATCTTTTCCACTTCCACACTCTATTGCTGATGCTCCCCTAAAAAGTGAGAATTACTCACTGCATGTTCAAAAAAACACTGTTTCTCCTAACACTACCATTTGTGTGTATAAATATGGGTAGGCATCTGCCCATAAAAGTATAATTTTAGGACACTTGCTCCCAGCACACCATAGTTTTCAATTATGACAACACTGTGTGTTTAAACACAATCTGCCCCCAATATGGGACAATTATAGAGCATTTCTGTTTTTCTAATATTAAAAAGCATAACAAGTGGGAAGGCGTGATGTGTTCTTAAACACTCTGTTAACACCACTATCTATGTGTTTACCCTTAGCTATATATGTCAGTGTCACCCTGACATTATTTTCTATTGCTGTCATTGTGTTAAATAGCTTAAAAGGTTGGCAGGGGAATTTAAAAGGTGGGTGGGAACAAGAAAGAACAAAAATGTGAAAAGAAAAATGTAAAAAAAAAAGAGAACGACAAGAGAGACCACAAAGTCTCATATACCAATTTTCAGGCCAATTAGAGCACTTCTGATTAGAATCCATTTGGACCTGAATCAAGTTTTTGGAACCATACAGCGAATTGGCCCAGAAATGAATTTCAAGAAGTTCACACATCTCTAATATAAATATCATATCACATAATATCTTATATGCCATATAAAAGCTGCTATATAAATTATATAAATATATGAATCACAAAGAGAAGCAACAGTCGGGGGAAAAGGTACATACCATCTCCTAGGAACTGTAGTAATGCTAAATCGATGGGTCGTTTCCACTTAGAGCCTTTTTGAAGAGCAATACCATAACCTGTGGTGGCAAAGACTTTTCCACTACCAATAGTCACTAGCTTACAGCCTTCATCTTTGCGAGCCATATAGTTTAGCACTGCTGCATCATAAATAAAAGCATCCAGTTTCCTATAAAAGAAAATGAGCAGGTGAAGGCATAAATTATTCAGAATTTATGGTATTTTGAGGATGGTATTACTTAAGATGGTGTTTTTGCAAGATACAGTAGATTCAACTTGTATACACACCAGTCAATGTTAATAATAATAATAATAATAATAATAATAATAATAATAAACACTTGTACTTACCTGTGCAATCCCCTGACAATCCACTTGTCTTCCTGGTCTTTGTTTACAGTCTGCCTGCATATGATTGCTGCAGCCAATCAGTGGCCTCAGCAGTCAGGCACATGACCACTGAGGCCACTGATTAGCTGCAGTTGTCATGTGGTGGCTGCTTATAAACAAAGATCAGTGGGACTACTGAAGTGTTCTACTAAGTCTGTGGAGAATTGGAAAGCTTATTAGTGTTTTTTTTGTTGCTATTTTTTAACATTTAACTAGGATTTAGCAAATAATCCTTATAACCCCCACCCCCTTCCCAACAATCACATCAAAACTAGAAAACTTTTCAAAAAATGCCACTTTTATTGTAGATTTTAAATGTATGTATCAAGTCAATAAAACTGTCAGGTACTGAAGTGCGTTTAACCCCTTAGTGAAGTAACTAATTTTAGCCGCCTTAGGGACCAGTAGCATTTTCCTCCACTGTTCCATTGGTCATAACATTTTTTTTACTTCAGTTTAGCTATATGAAACCTTCAATTTTGCAGGACAAGGAGAGGAAGATTAAATAATACCCTAAACATATTTCACTTCTGCTTCATTTTTCCATCTGTCAGAAGTTTATTAGGTAATCCTCTCTAGCGATAATCATTTATGCTATTACTGTAGCCTGTAATGGATAGCACTAGAAAAATTATCCACATGTTTTACGCTAATGAACAGTTATGAACAGGATAGGGACAGTGTAAAATTGAAACTTTATTGGTGTATGTGTGTTTTGGGTACAAATGTTTGCTGTAACCTATTTGACAATGTGATCTGGCCTCTGGTAAATGTCTGGGTCCTGTCATCAACGAACAACTCAACTGGATGCAGTTGGGGATTATACAGGTGGGCAATCATCTTGTCACTCCTTTTCTGGAAAAACGAAACACCCAAGTTTGATTTCTGATTGATGGGGTAAGCAGAATTAATAACATACACAGAGGGCCATGCTACCCTCCCTCTGAGATCATGTACAGTTATACAGAGAGAGGATCTGTGTCCCTTTTCTCTTCCTTCACCCTGTCAGCAAATAGCCCACTGCACCCCCTCTCATCCTCCAGGCTGGCTGAGATCACAGCCGGCTGAAGGGGGAGGGCTTCTTTAACACATCATATCTCAGGCTGTGTGTTAGCTAGACACACATGACACCATGATTCTGGTCTTGTTTGAAAGCTGACAATCAAAAGCTTTTAAACAAGACCAAGTTCTAGTTGAGCTACACAGAGAAATACAACGTTTAGAAATCAGGTCAGGTGTGAAGTCTTTGAACCATTTCTAAAGGCTGTAACTGAAAATATATGGTGGCTAGTGCTGCAATATTGGTCTTGTCTTAAAGCCTAGATTGTCAGCTTTAAAACACGAACAAATATATTAATAATAACAATAATAAATTGTTATACTGATATAACAATTGCGATGTAATAGACAAAATAAAACGACATAAAATCCAAATACATACAATATGCAGCACTATTGCAAATAGCTGTCAAAGTACATACAGTATGTGCCTAGAATTTTCTCTACATAATCACAATCTACCAAGGGAAAGTTGCAGTTTTGGACTGCTCTTACAGTCACTTAAATTTAGCTCTAGGGGCCTCCCATTTCTCTTGATCATAGAGTGGCCAGAAATAAGCCACTCTTCAGTAAAAGACATAAAAGTTTGTAAAAAATGGAGCTAAAGGACTCTCAGACTGTGAATGAAACCAAGATTAAAGGGGTTGTCCGGGTTCAGAGAAGAACCCGGACATACCTGCAATTTCACCCAGGCAGCCCGCCTGAAGAGGGCATCGGAGCATCCTATGCTCCGATGCCCTCCTTTGCCCTGCGCTAATTAGCGCAGGGCAAAGGAATTTAGCCAGGTTCCGGTGACGTACCGGTCCCTGCCGGGCAGAGGCTTCCGCCCGGCAGTGAGCCGGTGATGTCATCGGCGCTGATGGACGGGCTTTAGCGCTGCCCTAGCCAGTAAAACGGCTAGGGCAGCGCTAAAGCCGGCCCACTAAGGCCGGGTGACGTCACCGAACTCGCTGCCGGGCGGAAGTACCCGCCCGGCAGCGAGTATTTATAAACAAAAGAGACCTTGCCCTGCGCGATCTTAGCGGCAGGGCAAGGGGGGGGCATCGGAGCATGAGATGCTCCGATGTCCTCTTCAGGCAGGCTGCCTGGGTGAAATTGCAGGTATGTCCGGGTTCTTCTCTGAACCCGGACAACCCCTTTAAATATTTCATGTCTACAGGAAACCAGGCACTGCTAATCATTGGCCTAATACCATCCTCACAATGAAGCATGGTGGTGGCAGCATCATGCTGTGGGGGCATTTTTCAGCAGCTGGGACAGGGAAACTGGTCAGAGTTGAGGGAAAGCTTAATTGAGCAATGCACACACAGATATTCTTAATAAAAACCTGATCCAGAGTGCTCAGGATTTCAGACTGGGTCAAAGGTTTACCTTTCACCAAAGCAATGACCGTAAGCACACAGCCAGTACAACACAGGAGTGGCTTAGGGACAACTCTGTGAATGCCCTTGATTGGCCCATCCATAGCCCTCACTTTTACCCAATGAAATATCTCTGGAGAGACCTGAAAATGGCTGTCTACCGATGGTCCCCGACTCCCCATCAAACCTTACATAGCTTGAGAGGATCTGTAGAAAAGTAAGGCAGAATATCCCCAAATCCAGATTGTCAAACCTTGTGGCATCATACCCAAGAAGACTGGAGACTGTAATCTCTGCTATTAGGGCTTCAACTAAGTACTGAGTAAAGGGTCTGAATACATATGTCAATGCAAGATTTTAGTTTTTCCTTTTATCAAAGTTGCATTCATACATTGCAGTAGTTTGGCGTCATGCCTGCTACTGCTGTAAATGGTAGTCAATGAAATCAATAAGTAATGATGTTGTAAATGTTTCCAGCCCACTTGCCGAACAACATGATGGTAGTACAGTTCAAATAATGGTACATAAATCAAATATCAGTTGAATATGAAAGATATTATATTCATCTCACCCAGGGGCATACATAGAAATCACTGGGCCCCTTAGCAAGAATCTAAATTGAGCCCCCATGCCTCATTCATAGCCCCTCCCACTACTCATTCCTGGTCAGTATATACAGCAGTGTACTGATACGTGAGGTACAAGGTATAAATTATAGTTCATACTTCACATATCAGTATTCTGATGTATATACTATAAATTTGTACACACTGAATCTATTATACATTGTACATCACATATCACTACATTGCTGTATATACTATATATCAGTACACACTGCATCTATTATAACTTGTACCTCATATCAGTACACTCCTGGGTATACTATATATCTGTACACACTGCATCTATTATAACTTGTGCCTCATATCAGTACGCTGCTGGGTGTACTACATACAGCACCTGTGTCCACTGCATCTATTAGACTGTATAATAGATGCAGTGTGTGTGTATATATATATATATATATATATATATATATATATATATGTACAGTACAGACCAAAAGTTTGGACACACCTTCTCATTCAAAGAGTTTTCTGTATTTTCATGACTATGAAAATTGTAGATTCACACTGAAGGCATCAAAACTATGAATTAACACATGTGGAATTATATACTTAACAAAAAAGTGTGAAACAACTGAAAATATGTCTTATATTCTAGGTTCTTCAAAGTAGCCACCTTTTGCTTTGATTACTGCTTTGCACACTCTTGGCATGATATAATGCTCTGTACAGTTCCTTTACTAGATATACAGAGCCTGTGATGCTCAAGATAATGTCATCATAGGTCTTGGCAGATGCTCCTATCTAACCTTGGAATTACATCATTCTTTGTGCAGTTCCTTTACTAGATGTATAGGACCCGTAATGACATCTCCACTGATGAGAAGGATAGTATAATGGAGCTGGATTGTAATGAGTGTAATTAGGGGGTGGAGCCACTGATCTCACCTGGGATTGCAGATGTGAACCAAGGTAGCAATATCTCTCACCTTCTCACAGCTGTGCTTGCACCATGCTAAGACCTATATGCCTGAGATTCTGAATTGTTTTTGACTGCCATATAAAAATGTGACACTACTAGTGGAATAATGGACTGCAGTGGTGGCAGAAGCCCATAAGCCGATGTAATAGGGTGGCTCCGTATAGCACTAGACACTAGAGTATAAGGGCCCGTTCACACAACCGTGTGAACGGGTCTGCACCTATTCCGCAAAATTGCGGAATAGATGCGGTCCCGTTCACTTCAATGATCACAGGCAGCCGTGGCTCCGTGCCATGGCTCCGCTAAAAAAAATAAAACATGTCCTATAGAGATGAGCGAATCTATTCGCCACTTCGTAGATTTTTTACGAATCTTACAAATTTTCTACTCCAAAGCGAATCCGGATTTTTTCAGATTCGCTTCATATTATTCGTAAATGTTCTTAAGATTTTGACCGCTAATGCTACATATGCTACGTATGCATTATTCTTGCCCCCCAAAGCAGGAAAATGATGATACGCCCCCTCAAGAGCAGGAAAGTGAAGATACGCCCCCCTCAGAAGCGGGAAAAACCAGCCCGGCCCACCGGGAACTAACTATTTGCAAGTATAGGGAGTGAAGACTCCTCCCTAATTACTCCGCCCTCCTCTCCAGTTCAAGCCAGTGGTGAACAAGATACTCCAGCATGGCGAAACAACTCCGATCAAAGTGTGGAGAGATGGCGTGGAGATCACAGTGTCACAATTGGCCAAGAGAATCCCACCGGCTCCTGACTCAATGTTCGCCGTGCCAGCTGGTGCGACGGAAGCGGCTAGGGCATCCACTCCGCTGCCCAGTAGGAGAACAACAACTTCCATGCGGCAGAATCCCATTGTGCTTGCATCAGTGATGGCCCACGCCCAGACCCTATGGGACTACAAGAATGTGGTGGAGGAATGGGTTATCCAAGTACTGGACCATCCGAGGCCGGGATACCCTACACTGGAACGGCGTAAGGGAACCGTCCTATGGTTTTCAGTGGAGCGAGGCTGTGGCTTCCTGGCGGATGACGAGGACGGCAAGGAATACTTTGTGGGCAGCAGGTCAGTGAAACGGCTGTACCTGCCCCAACCCCGTCACAGCCAGTATGTGGGGGATCAGGTGGAATATACCCCCATTGCATCCCTGAAAGGCCTCTTTGTTACTGGGGTAACGTTATTATCAAAGACGCTGGTACAGTACCTGCATCACCAACCGAAGTTTGGCCGGAGGAACCACCAGGCGAAGGACACGTGCGCTGCCTACAGGAGTCACCAGATGGCACCCTCCGTTTCAGGGAGAAGCCACAGCCGGAGCCTCTGATCCCTGGATTGCCACCACCATCACCACCACAGTCCTTTCAGCTGGGTCAGCTGACGACATCATTGTTTACTTTCCAGTCCACGGTGATCCACCAGTACCAACTACCCTTGAAAATGAAGTCAGCAGCAGCCCGGGGAGCTGGCGCTTCTTCCCTGGGTGCAACCTTGCACCAACCGCTGCAGCCAGCTTGGCCTACAGGTCCTCTGATGTCATTCAGAAGCAGGTCCAGAGAGGAGGACTTCAGGTCCCTCATCTGAGGAACCCTTCTACTGGCTGAGTGATTTAAAGGACACCCCTGGAGGATCTATAGGAGCTAGCTCATATGGACTGCCTCTAAAGACTTTACGCCGCGGCCTAGCCTCATGCGTGTGTGCGTATGACGCAATCTCGAGTCAATAGTACGCTAAGGATTTGTACGCACTTTGTAAGCTAATGCTTACATATTGCGTAATTTTAACAACGCTGACTGTATGTTCGTAATTTGTGCACGACTGTTCGCAAAACAACAATTATTTTTTAACGAAAATTCGCCTGAATAAATTCGTATTAAGCACGAATCTTGTCAGAAATTCGTAGATTATTCACATAAGCGAATTTTGGATGACTCGCTCATCTCTAATGTCCTATTCTTGTCCGCAAGAGTGGACAAGAATAGGCCTTTAGAACAGGGTGCCGGACGAACACACGCCGGTCGGCATCCGTGGTATTGTAGATCCGCATTTTGTGGATCCGCAAAATGACAACCTCCTCTTGGCTCCTGGTATTGGACCTCATATGTGGTGGCATAAAAACCTGCTCTGAACTAAATCAATTCTCTTGATTACATAGCACTTTGGCAACTCTTTTGGAAAAACACAATGAATGTCCATCTTTATGCAATGATATAAATACTATAATTTATATTTAAAATTATATAAAAGTATTTATGTAAAGATATGGGCCTACAATAATGCAGAAGTCCAATATTTCGGCACTTGGGTACATGGAATTATGTTTCCCATTTATTTGAATTAGTGATCATTGCTGATACCTTTTAAGCATTTAAACAATTCCCTGATACTACTGCATTACTAGTCAGTATTAACTGCATTGATTTCAATTATCAAATGTCTTGCCAGTTTGGCAAACCACCACCAGAACCTACCTTCTACACTAAATGCAGCAATTATTTATCTCATTGTGAAGGCAGCAGTAACCAAGTGCTCTTAAGGATCTTACTGTTTAAAATGAGTTAAAGCGCCTATCCCATGAATAATGTAAAAAATGAAAATCATACATACATTGCTCCAATTCTGTTAGATTTATTTCAAGCTGTCAACTTAGAGGGCATATCCTTTCTCAGGGGTGTGTTCTTTCTGCTGCACCTGTTGACAGCTGAACTGAGCATGTGCTTCCGTCTCAGTGAGCAGGACAGAGAAATTAGAAAAAGAGCAAACAGCAGGTGGCACTATACTAATGGATTTCATTGAATAACTCAGTAGCTATAATACATTTTTAATTACATACAACTACAAACGTATTCAAATTCAGGTACTGGTTTGAAAACTAGAATATTTTTCCTGGCACAACTCCTTTCAGGTATGATGTATACTTCAATAAATCAAAATTAACCAATGTGATAACACTCACCCAGTCTTAAGATTTTGCAGGGCATCTTCTACATGCCGTTGGTTATATTTGATCATGTAAGCATGCATATCTGGGTAATTACTTCTAATGTTCTTCTCAGTGCTCCCATTAGGTACTGTACCAAACTTCAGTGGAGGGTACTGTTCATGAGGTCGCTGAAACTGTGGTTGTAAAAAATGCATACATACAGTCACATTAATGAAATAAAAAGAAAAATCTTGCACAAATGTCTTAATTTCATTTCTGATAAAAGGAACCATGTATAGCCAATCACATCCCTCTATGTATGAAATACTGAAAGTAATATTGCCCAAAATAAATGACTTTATGAGTAGGAATGACATACAATAACCACTTGAAATGATCTAACTCCTATAAAATTCTGTAATAAAACCAGGTCAGGAGACATTAACTGGACATAATGTGTACAATTCAGTGAGTGACCAGTAAAGAAAAATAATTAGGGTAATTATGAAAGTGCAGACCTCTATATTAAACAGCATTTGCAGAGCATGTAAAAATTAGCTTTGACACCTTTCTTCCCTTTATTGTATTGACGGAGATAGCCCTGGATATGGCTATTGCTCTGAGCCTCTCATAAAGCCATTTTATTCCTGCACTATTAACAGGGAGAATGAATAAGGAAAAGGAAATATGTCAGCTCTCTTGGGTATGCAAGTTCCTTGGTTATTCCTCTTGTAAATAAATGAAAAAATGTACTACTGTGCATTACAATTCTTCTCGTCAATAGGGTGTGTCCCTACACAGCCTGACATGTTCATCTCTGATTAAACAGTTGCAGAACGTGTACAGATACATCAGATTAACCATATTGTAGGTGACAGGATTAAACTAGATGTATATATATATATATATATATATATATATATATATATATATATATATATATATTATTTTTTACATTTCTTTCCCTTACAAAACTGTAGGGAAAGGGTATCACCTACTTGTCAAATTCTACATACATTTGTTGCATTTGTTTTTTTTTCCAAATGCACAAATTGTTCCACTAGATACAGTTTGTGGGATTGTAACCATGACTGAAATGCTCAATGCTTATTGAAGAATTGAATAATGGATTTCCAGAAATAACTGTGTAGTGTAAAAAAAGAAATACAAAATTACTTTTTAATCTATTATCTGTGTGCAAAAAGATGATTTACCAGATCTCAGAGTCGCATTAAGCTTTACTCAAGTAGATTTCAGAATAGTTCTAATTATAATCTGCAAACAGACAACAGGCTATGTTAGCCAGATGCTGCGCTGTCTCACTGGTCCAGGAGTGGAGGCTGAAGGTGTTTCTGCAGCATAAGTACTTTGTTTGGCCAGTCTGAATTATACGCAGCTTTATGTTTCATCATGCCACTGTGTATTGTACTTTCTCGCAAGTGAACGCATTTACTGCAGTACAAGACGGTTGTTTACTCATAAGGAAATGGAGAAAAACAGCATGTATTTTATAAAATGTCCAAGAAAAGTTCTTATGAGCTATAAATAAAAAGTGGAAAACAGAGCAATTCAAATTTTAACCAGAGAGAGAGAGATTTCATAGACTGGTGTAGAATTCAAAAGTTCGCGCAAGTAGGATAAAGAAAAAGTTAATATAAACTTTCACTATACATCAGGGTCTAAAATGTATTTCTTTTCATACAGCTGACCAGAATATGAGATTTTTGTAGAATTAATTTCATAAAATCGACAGCTGTACTGTATGATTTTGCCAAAGAGTATTTATTCAGTAGATGTTGCAGAAGAGACAAATGTAAAAATATTTAAAAAAAAAAAACACATATATTCACAGGCAAAGTAGTGCTCTTAAAAATTCTGTGCCCTCTCACTTGTTGCTGCTGATCCCCCTTGTCTGAACTGTGAGTTCAGAATTTAAATCCCTCAAATATATGTGTCTTTAGGAGTTGTGGAGTGAAGGCTTCCAATGCAGTTCATAGCGCTCAAGGTGAGGTGTTTGGACAAAGTGAACTTGCCACCCTGCTCCAGCAAAAGTATTCTAGTAACAGTCAGACATACACCCATAATGGGAATTCCAACAAAAAGTTTTATGACAATGTTACAAAACATTGATTATTGGGATCCAACTAAAGAGAGCATTTCATTTAATGTCTGATTTGCTTAATTAAAAAAAAAAGATCAATTCAGGTCTGAATCAATTCTACCCAGAGAGAGAATATAGGCCAACTAACACACTTTTGGAAAGAGACATGCAAATCCCAAAGGAAAAAAAACTGAGCATCTCCCCCACCAGATGTTTTATAGCTATTCAAAGTCAGTGCTCAGTCTTTTAAACAGGTCTTAAAACATAACTTGAATAATAGGTAATATCCAAAATTAAGCAGCACTACTGTTATGTCCAAATTAGACAGTCCATGAAGTGGAGGCGCCAGCAGTATTAGGCCTTAGCCCAGCAGGCCCCTGATAATCAAGGATTTGGGAGAAATACTGCAGTCCTTTGTCAGGGTCTGAGAGGTACTCTTTCTCCTTATGGGGACCACCAAGTATACATGAGGAGAATTTTTGGCCGGGCAATGCTCCTCTGGAATTCTAGGAAAATGTATACAGATTAGCATATGTTATATATGCTGACATCTGAGAAGCATGATTTTCTTTTCCTTTTGGAAGAATAGCTAATTTTAATATATTTCCCAGAAATGCAAAGATATGCAAATTAGCATTCCTTCCAAAAGGAAAAGAATGCTAAACCTCTCTAATGCCAACAAATGTAAGATATGCTAGTTTGCATATGTTTTTCCCGGAAACCCAGAGGATCATTGCCTAGCCAACAATTCTTCTCACGCATAGTAGGAGTTCTGCATAAAGAAAAAGCACCCTCCCCCAGACACTGAAAAATGCCTCTCAGCTAGCTAAGCTAATTCTTTCTGTTCTGCTTTGATAAAGGGAACTCACCCAGAGTGAGCTATTTGCTGATGACATGCTGGTTTAGCTATTATCCAAGTTATGCTTTAAGACCTGTTTAAAGGATTAGGCATTGACTTTGAATAGCTACATTACATCTTGTGGGAGGAGATGCTCAGTTTTCTTTTCCTTTTGAAAAAAAACCTGTATTGTCTCTTTAATTCCTTCAAAATGAATCTAAAGTAATTTGGGCTGAAATTCTGAATACATTTGCTTGTCTCTAGATCCAACCACTAATACTCCTGTTAATAACAAGGGTGAAGTGATTTTAGTCCCATTCATACAACCCTTAGTTTTGTACTAGAATGTTAATATAGTGACGGTATTCTTAGAAGCTAAATAATGGCACTGTCATGGTTTACCTGCTGCCACTGCTTTGGCTTAGCAGCAGCGTTTGCTTGCCATGGAAACCCAGTTGGCATTCCATCCTACTGTGATTCAGGAGCCCTGGGCCAGTAACATTGTATGCCATGGCTATGGGATGTCATCACGCCAATCCAGGGGTGGATTAGCCATAGACCTTACAGGGAAATTTCCCTGTGGGCAGATGCCCAAGGGGCCGCCCAAGCCCCCATCTCTGCCACTGGCTTGGTACATAATAAGGGATCAGTGGTAATTAACTCTGTGAGAATCAGGTATGCATGTACCCAGCCAGCGAAATGCCCTCCTGAATTCAACTATGTTCCGCATCTCACATCCTAAGCAGGCTGCTCCATACCTTAATTAGAGACAATTGGAAGAGGAGGGTATAAAAGGGCCTCTATTGATGGCCAACTCAGAAGGACAGCTTTTAGGACATTATATTGTGCGGCACTGTGCTATGTGGTATTTTGCACTATGGTATTGCTTTTGTTTCCCCACTTTCGTTCAATTTAGACCCTCCTACAACATGGGGATACTTTTAGGTATTTTTTTCATGGGCCACATTAGGTTCCCAATCTGCCCCTGCGCCAATCACATAGGAGTGCATGGTGTTGCCGGCTTGCAATCCCAGCCCGTGGGGTATTTAGGATAAGCATTTCCATACCTGGTCCCTATAAAATTTTATTCTTTGGCTCCTTTGACTGCCACTTTACGGTAATTGTGCAATTAGGTAGGATATGGGAAGGGCTGCACTTATCATATCTTGTGTGACATCCTGCTAGCAATTTGTGATTCATTATCCCTATTGTACTGTGACATCACAGTGAGCAGCCATGTATTGTAACAGGCACATTAATATGATATACCATAAATGTCTGGTTGGTGGGGGTCCAAACCAAAATTTCTGCTCTTGAAACCATATTAGTAGGATAGGTTGTGTTGCAGTTTCTATCCAGTGCAAGGTCAGGAGAAGCAATGTGCAAGTGAGAAGCCAAAGCGAAGCAAGTTTTGTATAGAGCACAAAAGCATCTTTATTCTTGCCATTCATCTTCATTATACCAATATACCACCATAAAATGCCATGTGTAAATGTATTTTGGTTAATAGAGCAATAGGATTCTGAGTCCCCTGAGAGCTTGTAGAGATGAAACAACCCATTAAAATCAGTGAATGTACTATCAAGCCTCCAAAGAATGTGTCCTACTTTAAAGGGATTGGCCAAGTTTTATAAATATTACTCAATACCCTGTAATATATTGTGGAATGACATCAGTATTAGTGTTGGGCTACGCAGCTAATCAGCATGCGGGGAAGTACTAGCATAATGCCGTAGCTATGTTGGCTACTGGCATTACAGTGATTGGCTGGCCGGAACACGTCATTGGGTGCTATAAAGCACCCAATAACACATGGTTCGGCTCAGTCTTAGTCAGGGAGAGCTGCTGCAAGGAGGGACAGATAGTGTAGAAAGAGGATTTGGCTAGGCAGGTTTAGTTTTTATTTTCAAAATACCCAAAAGTCCTTTTAAGGACTATTGTTTTATCTGGCTGCGACATCTATTATTTTTTGCCTAAATTTGTGCAAAATTGGCTGACAATAACACCACCTGTGCTGCATCTGCTGTATAACGTTTGTACATCCTAAATACCTGTGACATCCAGGGTATTTTTTTCTGCTGCTAATCAAGGCGACATTACCTGCGCTGCGTCTGCTGTATAACGTTTGAACATCCTAAATACCTGTGACATCCAGTGTATTTTTTTCTGCCACTAATCAAGGCGGCATTACCTGCACTATGTCTGCTGTATAACATTTGAACATCCTAAATACCTGTGACATCCAGTGTTTTTTCTCTGCCGCTAATCAAGGCGACATTACCTGCGCTGCGTCTGCTGTATAACTTTTGAACATCCTACCGTATTTTTCGCTTTATAAGACACACTTTTTTCCCCCCAAAAGTAGGGGGGAAATGGCCGTGCATCTTATAAAGCAAATACTAGTGAACGCTTCCATTATGGAAGCGCTCACTAGTATGTAATAGGTGCCGAGAGCGGGGAAACATACTCACCCTCCCACGCTGCAGCTCCGCTCTGGCTCCGGTGCTCCTCTGTCTTCTCCTCCGTTTCCTTCAGGACATAGTTCGCGCACTATTACCTGACGCTGCACGCAGTCAGGTAATAGTGCAGCGCCGGCAGAAGAAGACAGAGGAGCACCTGACCCGGAGCGGAGCATCGGCCCAGGAGAGGTAAGAGAGTTTTTTTATTTTGTTCTAATGGGGCAAAGTCGGCTAATCTGAGGTGTGATGGGGGCACAGTGGGCTGATCTGAGTTCTGATAGGGGCACTGTGGGCTGATATAGGGGCACAGTGGGCTGACCTGAGGTCTGATGGGGGCACAGTGGGCTGATCTGAGGTCTGATGGGGGCACAGTGGGCTGATCTGAGGTCTGATAGGGCACTGTGGGCTGATATGAGTTCTGAAAGGGGCACTGTGGGCTGATATGGGGGGCATAGTGGGCTGACCTGAGGTCTGATGGGGGCACAGTGGGCTGATCTGAGGTCTGATGGGGGCACAGTGGGCTGATCTGAGGTCTGATAGGGGCACTGTGGGCTGATATGGGGGCACAGTGGGCTGATCTGTGGTCTGATGGGGGCACTGTGGGCTGATATGGGGGCACATTGGGCTGATCTGAGGTCTGATGGGGCACAGTGGGCTGATCTGAGGTCTGATAGGGGCACTGTGGGCTGATATGGGGGCACAGTGGGCTGATCTGAGGTCTGATGGAGGCACTGTGGGCTGATATGGGGGCACAGTGGGCTGATCTGAGGTATGATTTTTTTCTGGCGCTAATCATGGCGACATTACCTGCGCTGCGTCTGCTGTATAACGTTTGTGCATCAGAAATACCTGTGACATTCAGTGTAATTTTTTCTGCTGTTGGTGACAGCGACATTACCTGCGCTGCATCTGCTGTATAACGTTTGCGCATTCTAAATATTTGTGACATTCGGTGAAATTTTTTCTGCTGTTGGTGACAGCGACATTACTTGCGCTGCGTCTGCTGTATAACGTTTGCGCATTCTAAATATTTGTGATATTCGGTGAAATTTTTTCTGTTGTTGGTGACAGCAAAATTACCTGCGCTGTGTCTGCTGTATAACGTTTGAACATCCTAAATACCTTTGACATCCAGTGTATTTTTTTCTGCCGTTAATCAAGGCGACATTACTGCGCTGCGTCTGCTGTATAATGTTTGAACATCCTAAATACCGGTGACATCAAGTGTATTTTTTTCTGAGGCTAATCAAGGTGACATTCCCTGCGCTGCGTCTGCTGTATAACGTTTGAACATCCTAAATACCTGTGACATCCAATGTATTTTTTTTCTGGCGCTAATCAAGGCGACATTACCTGCGCTGCGTCTGCTGTATAATGTTTGTGCATCCTAAATACCTGTGACATCCAGTGTATTATTTTCTGCCGCTAATCAAGGCGACATTACCTGTGCTACGTCTGCTGTATAACGTTTGGACATCCTAAATACCTCTGACATCCAGTGTATTTGTTTCTGCCGCTAATCAAGGCGACATTACCTGCGCTGCGTCTGCTGTATAACATTTGAACATCTTAAATACCTGTGACATTCAGTGTAATTTCTTCTGCCTAATCAAGGCGACATTCCCTTCGCTGCGTCTGCTGTATAACGTTTGCACATTCTAAATATTTGTGACATTCGGTGAAATGTTTTCTGCTGTTGGTGACAGCGACATTACCTGCGCTGTATCTGCTGTATAACGTTTGCGCATTCTAAATATTTGTGACATTGGTGAAATTTTTTCTGCTGTTGTTAACAGCGACATTACCTGAGCTGTGTCTGCTGTATAACGTTTGAACATCCTAAATACCTGTGACATCAAGTGTATATTTTTCTGCGATTAATCAAGGCGACATTACCTGCGCAGCGTCTGCTGTATAACGTTTGAACATTCTAAATACCTGTGACATCCAGTGTACTTTTTTTCTGCATCTAATCAAGGCGACATTACCTGCGCTGCGTCAGCTGTATAACGGTTGAACGTCCTAAATACCTGTGACATCCAGCGTATTTTTTTCTGGGGCTAATCAAGGCGACATTTCCTGTGCTGCGTCTGCTGTATAACATTTGTGCATCCAAAATACCTGTGACATCCAATGTATTTTTTTCTGGCGCTAATCAAAGCGACATTACCTGCGCTGTGTCTGCTGTATAACACTTGTGCACCCTAAATACCTGTGACATCCAGTGTATTTTTTTCTGCCGCTAATCAAGGCGACATTACCTGCGCTTTGTCTGCTGTATAACGTTTGAACATTCTAAATACCTCTGACATCCAGTGTATTTGTTTCTGCCGCTAATCAAGGCGACATCACCTGCGCTGCGTCTGCTGTATAACATTTGTGCATCCTAAATACCTGTGACATCCAATGTATTTTTTTCTGCCTCTAATCAAGGAGACATTACCTGCGCTGCGTCAGCTGTATAACGGTTGAACGTCCTAAATACCTGTGACATCCAGTGTATTTTTTTCTGGGGCTAATCAAGGCGACATTCCCTGTGCTGCGTCTGCTGTGAAACATTTATGCATCCTAAATACCTGTGACATCCAATGTATTTTTTCTGGCGCTAATCAAGGCGACATTACCTGCGCTGTGTCTGCTGTATAACACTTGTGCATCCTAAATACCTGTGACATCCAATGTATTTTTTTCTGGCGCTAATCAAGGCGACATTACCTGCGCTGCGTCAGCTGTATAACGGTTGAACGTCCTAAATACCTGTGACATCCAGTGTATTTTTTTCTGGGGCTAATCAAGGCGACATTCCCTGTGCTGCGTCTGCTGTGTAAAATTTGTGCATCCTAAATACCTGTGACATCCAATGTATTTTTTTCTGGCGCTAATCAAGGCGGCATTACCTGCTCTGTGTCTGCTGTATAACACTTGTGCATCCTAAATACCTGTGACATCCAATGTATTTTTTTCTGGCGCTAATCAAGGCGACATTACCTGCGCTGTGTCTGCTGTATAACACTTGTGCATCCTAAATACCTGTGACATCCAGTGTATTTTTTTCTGTCGCTAATCAAGGCGACATTACCTGCGCTTTGTCTGCTGTATAACGTTTGAACATCCTAAATACCTCTGACATCCAGTGTATTTGTTTCTGCCGCTAATCAAGGCGACATTACCTGCGCTGCGTCTGCTGTATAACGTTTGTGCATTCTAAATATTTGTGACATTCGACAAAATTTTTTCTGCTGTTGTTGACAGCGACATTACCTGCGCTGCGTCTGCTGTATAACATTTGTGCTTTCTAAATATTTGTGACATTCGACAAAATTTTTTCTGCTGTTGTTGACAGCGACATTACCTGCGCTGCGTCTGCTGTATAACGTTTGCGCATTCTAAATATGTGACATTCGGTGAAATTTTTTCTGCTGTTGGTGACAGCGACATTTCCTGCGCTGCGTCTGCTGTATAACGTTTGCGCATTCTAAATATTTGTGACATTTGGTGAAATGTTTTCTGCTGTTGGTGACAGTGACATTACCTGCGCTGTGTCTGCTGTATAACGTTTGTCCATGCTAAATATTTGTGACATTCGGTAAAATTTATTTGCTCATACACTTAAAAAATCTGTGCTACTGTACTTGTGACATACTTGCATATATACCATTTAATATGAGCAAGGCGAGCAGTAAGGGACAGTGAAGTGGGCATGCTGCTGATGGTGCACACAGAGGCCATGGCCTTGGGCGCGGTGAAACTGTGCCTGCTGGCAGAGCACAAAAACAAAGTCATCCACAATTCCTAGCTTCATGCCCCAGTTTGCAGGGCGGCGCAAGACACCACTATTGACGCCACGCCAGTGCGAACAGGTAGTCGGTTGGATTGCATTGGATTATTAATAAAATATAATTAAAAAGACCAGTGGCTAGACCACTGAATCTACACAGATGGTGAGCGGCGATAGCGCTATTATCAGCGTAACCATCCCACTTCTGTGTCTACTGAAACACTCACTGCTCACAATTAAGGCAGATGCTTTGCATGTGGAAGAGGTGGAAATGGGGGAAGACATTACACAGGGTGATAGCCAGACCACCCTCGGTTCGTTTTCTCAGCGCAAAATGGAGGAGGAGCAGGAGACGGTTGCTCCCACTACAGATGGTAGTACCCATAGGAGGCATACTCCATCTCTTCGGCGTGGATGGGCGAAGAGGAGGAAGAGGACGAGGAGATTAAGAGTCATCCTCCTGGTGAGGAGAGCAAAGCCTTGTCTGTTGGGACTCTGGCACAAATGGCTGACTTTATGCTATGCAGTCTTTCCCATGACCCTTGCGTTATACGCATTTTAGCCAACACCGATTACTGGTTGTTCACCCTTCTCGACCCCCGCTACAAAGAGAACTTCTCATCTCTTATTCCTGTGGTGGAGAGGACTAGCAAAATGTTGCAATACCAGAAGGCCCTTGTGGAAAAATTGCTCTAAAAATTTCCAGTTGACAACGCTGGCGACAGAGTATGTAGTTCCTTGGCCAACCTGATAGGGCACTGTGGGCTGATATGAGTTCTGATAGGGGCACTGTGGGCTGATATGGGGGCATAGTGGGCTGACCTGAGGTCTGATGGGGGCACAGTCGGCTGATCTGAGATCTGATGGGGGCACATTGGGCTGATCTGAGGTCTGATGGGGCACAGTGGGCTGATCTGAGGTCTGATAGGGGCACTGTGGGCTGATATGGGGGCACAGTGGGCTGATCTGAGGTCTGATGGAGGCACTGTGGGCTGATATGGGGGCACAGTGGGCTGATCTGAGGTATGATTTTTTTCTGGCGCTAATCATGGCGACATTACCTGCGCTGCGTCTGCTGTATAACGTTTGTGCATCCTAAATACCTGTGACATTCAGTGTAATTTTTTTCTGCTGCTAATCAAGGCGACATTCCCTGCGCTACGTCTGCTTTATAACGTTTGCACATTCAAAATATTTGTGACATTCGGTGTAATTTTTTCTGCTGTTGGTGACAGCGACATTACCTGCGCTGCATCTGCTGTATAACGTTTGCGCATTCTAAATATTTGTGACATTCAGTGAAATTTTTTCTGCTGTTGGTGACAGCGACATTACTTGCGCTGCGTCTGCTGTATAACGTTTGCGCATTCTAAATATTTGTGATATTCGGTGAAATTTTTTCTGCTGTTGGTGACAGCAAAATTACCTGCGCTGTGTCTGCTGTATAACGTTTGAACATCCTAAATACCTTTGACATCCAGTGTATTTTTTTCTGCCGTTAATCAAGGCGACATTACTGCGCTGCGTCTGCTGTATAACGTTTGAATATCCTAAATACCTGAGACATCCAGTGTATTTTTTTCTGCCACTAATCAAGGCCACATTACCTGCGCTGTGTCTGCTGTATAATGTTTGAACATCCAAAATACCGGTGACATCCAGTATATTTTTTTCTGGGGCTAATCAAGGAGACATTCCCTGCGCTGCGTCTGCTGTATAACGTTTGTGCATCCTAAATACCTGTGACATCCAATGTATTTTTTCTGGCGCTAATCAAGGCGACATTACC